>JAIPRK010000621.1:0-39466 GCA_025469195.1 Chaitophorus viminalis
GATAATCAAATTGTATTTGTTAATTTGTTAATAAACTTTTTGTAGGGAAATCAGAACATCGAAAAGATATAACAATGACATATTAGACATCTTGGAAAATCCTGCATCTGAGGATACTGATTGTAAACTGATTTTTGAGCTTATCAGTTATATTTGCAAAAATAAAGGTGATGGAGCGATACTTGTGTTCCTCTCTGGATGGGAACATATATCAAAACTTACAACAATTTTAAAGGACAAAGGCTTTGGAGATAAATGTAATATTTGATAATAAATACTATAGTTTAATAGTTATATCGAATAACCAGGGCTTAAAACTTAACATTATTTCAGATTTTAGAACAGTTTTTAACTGTTTTTAACTTAAAATATTTAGTACATAATTTGTTTTCCTTTCGTATTCAATAACAGCCACTGGATTAAAGCCTTGTAGGAATTGTAAAATTAAAATTATGAAATATTTTTATATTTCATTAACTACCTATGCAATCAATTTTTAGCCATATAACTTTTTCTCTACATAATATGTCAATCTACCGTTTAATCATTTCAATAAATAAAGAAATGTTAAATAATATGTAATTTTTTAATGTATTTTTGTATATCGTTTTTTAGCACGCTATTTATTTATCCCACTTCATTCTATGTTGCCCACTGTCTCTCAAAAATTTGTTTTCGAAGCACCCCCGAAAGGTAAGCTAAAATAGTTTTATTTATTATAATTACAAGTTTGCATGTCTAATATTCGTTTTTCAGGCGTTCGTAAGATAATACTATCTACAAATATTGCGGAGACCTCGGTGACTATAGATGATGTTGTTTATGTTATCAACAACGGGCGTATGAAATTAAAAGGTTTTGACGCGGACGAAAATATTGAGACACTTACAGAAGAATGGGTGAGTTTAGCTAATGCTAGACAACGGCGGGGAAGGGCCGGTCGCGTGAGCCCTGGTGTGTGCTATAACTTATACACCAAGGGGCGTGAAAGATCATTCAAAGATTACGTTATACCGGAAATATTAAGAACCAGTTTGGAAGATGTTGTACTACAAGCCAAGATGTTGCAGGTCGGAATGATTACTCCGTTTTTCGCGAAACTGATGAATCCGCCTCAAATGAATGCTATCGAAGTGGCTTTGAAAGTATGTTTTATTGTTTTGGTGTATGTTATGGTATCTAATTTTATTGAAAATCATGTTCTAATAAATGTTTTTGTTTTCTAGTTCTTAACCGATCTGAATGCAATTGACGAAAGAGAGAACCTTACACCATTAGGATTGCATCTTGCAAAATTGCCTATGAGTCCTCTTGTCGGCAAAATGATTATCATGGGTGTGATGTTCAAGTGCCTAGACCCTATTCTAACGATTGCGGCCAATTTGACATTCAAAGATCCGTTTGTAATGCCGGTAAGTCGTGAACTTATCCTTTTTATTTTTTTTTTTATATATTATTATTATTTTGTTTATTATTGCTAAATAATTTTGAATTTTACAGAAAAACGATGAATCACGAAGTCGCTGTCGACAAATTAAATATCAAATGGACAAAGGTCACAGAAGTGACCTTCTCACAGTCGTTGAAGCAATGAAAGATTATTTACAAGCCAAACGAGACCGTAGGGATTCTGAATATTGCCAAGAAAATTTCCTGATGTCGAATACTATGGAAATGCTTCATGATTTGAAATCGCAGTATGCAAAGTATTTAAAAAATCTTGGATTTATAACCACATTGGACTACACTCATGCGGATTATAATGCAAACTCAAGTAACATTAAGCTTATAAAATGTGTTCTTGTAGCTGCGTTGTGTCCAAATATTGCCGTTGGAAAGTAAGATAGATGTTTTTATTAATAATAATTTTTTTTTTAAATAATTATAAGAAGTTGATGGATTATTATTATTATTTTTTTTTTTTTAGTACTGAAGTTAGACCTGGTGAATTCACTGAATTTTTTACTGCCGAAGACGGAAAAGTCTCTATACATCCAAAATCGGTCAACTCTATTTACAATAACTATAAAAGTCCTCTAATGCTTTACCACTCAAAACTTCTGACGAAATCGATTTATTTGCTAGATACTACTATGGTTTATCCGTTACCAGTAGTCCTATTTGCAAAAAGCCTCCATACCTACGAAAAAACGGACCATTATACATCGTTTAGTCTTAATTCTGAAGTTAATTTCACGTGTACAACTGAAGAAGCTAATATTCTTAAGGTAACTATAATTAATATACAATTGTATATGTTTTTTTTGAACGTTTGATTATAAAACAATCAGATCATAAATTTCTTGAAAAACATTTTAAATTCCTCCAAACATCTCCTGATCCTTGAATTTTATTTACTTTGATTTTAATTCCTTTTTTTAATATGAGTAAATACAACTTAACTGTATTGTTAACATTTATTATTACACTATCTGTTTTTGGTTTTCACTGAATAATCTCAATAAACTAAATTTTATACAAACTTTACTTGTTGACAATAAGTATATATTGGGTAGAATGTTAATTAATTTATATTTAATAACCTATTTTCAAAATTCGATTAGTTATTTTAATTTTATTAAATTGGTAGTTTTATAATAATATTATATTACGTACACAAAATAAATATTGAATGATACATTTTACATTTTGAATATCATTTAAATGAACAAATTTTTAAATGTATTATGATTTTTTATCTCATTATTCAGTCATTAATAAAGCTTTAAAGCTTTAATTGTTTACATTTGTGTAAATTTATTTTTGTTTATGTATATATAAGAAATTAAATTTAAAAATTATTATTTCCTATTGTCTTTAATAAAACAATTAAAATCTATTGATGTTTGATTTATAGAAAGTCAGAAATAAATTGAAATGGTCGATTGATCATCTAATGTCTCACCCTTATGAAACAAAATTCGATCCAAATTCAGCTAGTGGAAGAACACTAAAGTAAATATTTAATTAATATTATGTTTTTATGAAGATAGTGTATGATAGTTAAATGATAAATTAATATTTATGAATATTTATCAATGTTAAACATTGGTGAAATATGATACATAATATTATGTTATTTTAGATATTTTAATGATAACAGATACGTATTAATTCGCATTAATACTTGTTAATTATTTACGATTTGGGGCACGTCATAGCGGAGTGGTTGATTATTCGCTAAACAAACGTGGTCATCCACTCCGATCACTAGCATTTACTCAAATGGGTGATATTTAGAGGTTTTATAGATTCTGTACTCCTACAATTATTATAATCGAACCTTTGATATATGTATAATTGTATCCGAACTCTGAAGCTGATATTTTTTCATAAAAAAGAATTATTAATAAACGAAAATAATGACTTAACTCTGTAAATTAAAACATCTAAAGGGACCGATCTTCAGTGAAGTTCCCTAATCTCTAGTTTACTTTGACGGTTTCTTCTTGAACAATTCTCTTCATTTTCCTTTTTACTTTTGTTTCCGTTATTTATTTTAGTATTATCTTGCCATTTTCACTTGTTATTTGGATAATTGTTAATTATTAACGTATTTTGTTTGTTTTTTTTTTCAGGCTTATTGCTGATCTAGTCTCTGGAGAAGAGTTTCAACAATTTCAGTACATTTAAAATTATTGAAAGATAAAGTTTATTTAAGAAATAATTTTCTATTATATCATTGGTATACACTTTTTGTACAAACCTTTATTGTTCTGTTAAACATTTAATACTTACAATTTGTACGTATACATTGTTCAATATACTTATTTATTGTTACCTATTGTAGTTTATTTTATAAACTGTCATGGTTAACTGTTTGGCTGTTTAATAATTTTAAGTAATTAAAATTTAAAAATAAAATTGGATTGTCACGGTCATAATCACAACCGCGGCTACAACTTTTGTTGTCCGCGAGGTCGCGTCCGGTACCTAACCGGTTTGGGACGCCGTGGCGCGCCGTTGTTCGTCGGGTGCGAGAAACACCACCAGTGTTGTGTTTAGATAATTTTTTTGTATCTAGATATAGATAAGATATATGAACTCAAAATATATTTAGATAGAGATAGATAATGATAAATTAATATATATCTAGATATAGATAAAAATAAAATAAATTTTATCTAGATGAAAATGGGATGATTTTTTATAAATGTAATTCTTAAAACATGTTTTTGTTAAATATTATTTTAGATTCTGAACGGAGTGATGGAATCTATTGGTTTTATTGGTTTTACAATGATGTGTGCGTTTTTTTTTTTTTTGTGTCTGAGGACACGTTTATTGGTAGTAAAAATGCTTCGAATTTCTTAAACAGCAAATTTTCTGAAAGGAAAGTGAATGTATATGGTACCTGAGAAAATCAAACATTTAACTTTTTCAATATCTTTTAAAAGCGTCAAAAAAAAAACGATAAAAAATTACGAAAAAATGGGAAATTTTACGTAAAATCACGTTTTTACAAAATACATTTTTTTAAAATGCTCTTACTCAAAAACGAAAAAATGCAAGAACTTAAAATTTTCACCAAATCTTTGTATTTGTGTTTTCTATGCATGGTTAAGTTTTAAAAGTATTTTGACATATTTTGACTTACTTATAGACAATTTTAATTTTTGATTATTGTAAATTTTTTTGTTTTTTAAATACCTATAAAATTTAATTGGCTGACCGAAAACTCTTGAAAATTTAATACAAGGTTTATTATAAGTTATACTTGTCGTAACTAGAAAATATTGTAAATCATTTTTCTCAAATTTTTTTTATAAGCCCATAAATTTCAAATTTGTATAAAATATGTTAAAATTGCGAAGATTTGCAAGATATTTTGTAGTTGAAAATTCATAAATTTTTTTCTGTTTATACTAAAGGTTCAAAATTTTAACACTAGGTTATCCATAAGCTAATCTTCAAAAATATATAAAAATAATTTCTACCGGACCGAAAGGAAAAAATGTTATTACTGTTTGAAATTTAAATTTTTACGAAATTGCATACTATTGCATTATATTTCAATTTAAATATAAAATACTATATTATTATATACCCATTTTAGACCAACATACTAACTCCGTTCAGAATCGCTATTCATATACAATGATACCTATCATTACTTTCAAATTTAACAAATCCATTGTAATAATGACCTATCCTATAAACGAGGTGCACTCCACTCCCAACTGTACAGCAGAGCGAGGCCCATCCGGTTTTTTTTTATTATTACTTGTTGTGTTTCAAACGAAAGGATTTATCTGATTTTTACAGTACTAATACTTTTATGACAGGATATTTAGTCTAGTTACAGTGTTGTTGTCCATGGCGGGGGTTGTTTTTTAACTTATCAACATTTTCCAAATAATTGAGAAAAACAGTGCAAAATTTGCCAAAAATAAACCAAGATACGGATTTTGAACTTGGCTCTGACTATTATTTTATACGTACGCGCTACAATCATAACACATTGCTATTCTATGCCATTATATTCCATTAATCTATAGAATTAGTTTTTTGATTGTTATATCGGTTATTATAGCAGCTACTTAAAACATCTACTGGGTACTTATTAGTTATTTTTAAGCATTTTAATGAAATAACGGGGCGTGAAATTTTCGATTAAAAGCTAAACATATCGAAAAATATAATTTCTTTTACCATATTATCATTTATTTTTATAAATATAGATTGATCCATACAACCTCTTTCACTCAGTATTGTTTTTTCAAGAGCATGGTACATCCACGATCAAAAGCAATTTCTTTCACCCTCCTCCCTTCAATCTCACCCAACTATGGAGGCTTATCCGATCTAAAAATCTCGGTCTCTTTGGTAAATTTGACTTGAGGTGAAGGCATTTTTTTTAGACCCATTACAAAAATTAGAAACTATCTACTTGCTGCTCAAGACGTTCCTTTTGTATCGACGTTCCAATAATCCAATCAATAATCCAATCTTCTATATTCCGAGAATGTATCATAAAGTGTCGGTGCAAATAATTCGTTGCCGGGTACACATTACATAAATAGTACATATATGCGATCGATGTTGTATTATTGTCGCGCACACTTAAACGTTTGTGTAAAGACTAAATATCGTGATGTTATTGTTTAAGTATCGTGCAATAACACGGATGCTAATTATAACTACATGATGAAATATCGACGGAAAGATTAAACTAGTATTTACGGTTTTAAAGAGTTCCAATGAAAAATTATTGGTAGTCATGGTACTCGTGATTTTCGACGAGGCCTCCGCAGCACACACACATAGTATGATGTGACGAGCACTTGAATACCTACACTGGGCAATGGATTCATCATTATTATTGCCTAGGTTATAGGTACCTAGTTTTAACGTACGTTGATGTGACTATACGTTTGAGATTAAACGAAAACAGCATTTTATAAGTGCAAAAAAAACTTGTGCGTTCAATCGAAATCGAGTATACGTGACCCAAACGAACGCAATGAAAGACTAAATTTGTAGGGCGCATGAATTTATCAAAACCTCAAAATTATATTTTATCGTAAAATATAATATAAATAATATGCAAACAACGCGTGCAATAGAATCGAACAAACGAGGCCATATAGGTCGGAAAAGGTTGTATGGCGTTATCCGTTTTTATCATAATAGTCAGAAGAACAAATGTTGGGGGGTATCTTGACAAACTTATTATTTTTTTGGACATT
The DNA here is from genome assembly GCA_025469195.1 of Chaitophorus viminalis. Classification (NCBI taxonomy): domain Eukaryota; kingdom Metazoa; phylum Arthropoda; class Insecta; order Hemiptera; family Aphididae; genus Chaitophorus; species Chaitophorus viminalis. Next base: position 6,690 of record JAIPRK010000621.1, read on the forward strand.
GTGAAAATAATACATATAATAATATAGGCAGCTCTAATTAATATTTTAATAATCGTGCAATGTCCATTTATGCTCTCGACAGTTTACTAAATTTTAGGGTTTTCATGTGTTTTGAGACATGTAAAACTCTAATCCTTATTAATTACAATATTATAATATAATGTAATGATATATTATAATGGGCGTGTACAGATTTTTTGAAAACACCATCGGAAAAAGCTGAATAGCAAACAAACCAATTTTTATAGTTGGTTTTGCATATAAAAAAAAGGTTGTGAAGTAATGAAACCCGGTCAATAATAATAATAATTATATAGTTTAAAATAATTAATTTTTGATAGCAATTTTTAGTCAGCAAATTTTTTTTTTTTGGAAAATAATAATTCCAAAAATAGGTCTACGTTTGAAACGACGATTAATATAATAGACAATGAATACTAAGTGTTAATAATTTTTCATTAAATATTTCTTCCTGCGTAATATATAATACATAACTTCATACTGTTAAATGTATTAGTATTATAAAAAGACGAATAGTTAATTTTAATAGTTTGCGATGGTTGACAAGTGGAATATGAATAGGAAACAAAGCTCATTTAAATATATCGGTTAAAGAAACGTTTATCGTCATCATAATAATGACATGATAATGACAATTTTAATACGTACAAATATGCTTTTTTCGGTTATCAATAGTATAAATGTTTATGATCTAATAAATATTAAAGCATTATCTCGATGAACAGTACTCAATTTAAATTAAAATAAAATTTTAAATTCAATTATTATTCAGAATAACAATCTATCATTTATTATTTTGTTACGAGAAAAATATTGTGGAATAATCAACAAGTACATGTATTTTGATTATTATATGAAACGTACGTCAGATATTTCAAGTACGAACAATTATCAATAAAATGAAATCTGTATATTTCATTAGAAGTTGCTTACATGAGTCTTCAAATAATTAGTGATTACATTTATACATGTATTAACAATTCAGAACTAATTATAGTAACATGACATTTTATCTAATAACGTTATCTGAATATTATCCATTTATTATTTAATATATATTTTATGTATGTAAGTGTCATTGGTTTGTATCTTCATTGAATACAAGTGTGTGTTAACTCATTATTGCATTGAAATTTACTTAAGTGTTCTTATTTTGTTGTTATTAAGGTTAACTACGGCCAATAATTGTTAACATTATTTTAGTTAAAAACTTTTTTTTATATAAAATGTTTATTATATCCAGTTATTTATTAATAAGCATTTGGTTGACTATTTATGTTTCTATTCATAGCTTCGAGCTTCAAATGGGTAAGTGTTGTAATTTTATAAAGTAGAAATGTGGTATGATGCTTAATTAAAATCAAATAATAGTTGGATCTAAATAACACGATTTATGATTTGTTATGACCTGCTTCCGCATCATGTATAGAGTTGAGTGTAGATCGTCGTAATTACTAAATCATATTTTAGAGCAAGCAAATGAAAATGAAATTAATGATAATTGAAGAAAGTTGAAGTTCTAAGATTTCAGTTTAACACTTGATAATATAACAAATCCAGTCTTTCGATCTATATGGATTTTTTTTTACATACATATACCTTATCAAAATGCGATTGTTAACTTGTATTGTTAATATCATCGTCTTAGAGCTAATGAATTGATTCCTTACAATCTTAGAAAATTTGAAAATTATCTGCGGTAAATTTTAATGTGTAGAGTATTTTGGTTACTATATGCTCATACGTGGCGGTAAGCTTAGAAGAAAATTATCATTTATGATTTTTAAATTTCGTGCAGGTGTAATAACATGTAAGCAACTGTTTAAATAAAGAATATAGGAATCATAATACAACAATATGAAATTGATGGAATCTCTTATTCATCGCGAAGTATAAATAAATATAGTATATGCTATAATTGTGTGTTGGTCATATTAATTATTATTATTTACTTTAAAATATGTTTTTACTCTCAAATGGTATAATATTTTATTATTATTATTATTATTATTTGTAGCTTTTCGTTTGAAAAAAAAAGTTTACAGACATTTTTATCACTATAGCTAAATCTGCGTTTGAAAATTTCTTTTAAATAATAACAATGAAATCAAATAACTTTTATTGAGTTGAAAATTAACATATGTTATACTTTAATGTTAATATATAAAGCCTTTAGAACAATAATTTTATTTAAATTTTTTTTACAGGATCAGATTATTTTCCTGAAAGGTTTTATAGTAAAGAGCATCAAGATTATAACGGTAACTAATCTCACGATGAGTTCAATGAAGTTTATGATGATACAACAAATCAAGTGTTTTATTGGCTTTACACGAGGCTATGATTTTTAAAGAATTTATTAAATAACTACATGACACTATGTACTTTGACTAAAATATTGCTTATGACATGAGGTTTAAATATATTTTTTATTTAGTGATGCACACAATGGTCAACCTTTAAATAGAAACGAACCACGCATGATAGAATTAACTACATATGATTTAAGAAATCCAATGAAACTTATAGTGCACGGTTTAATACTCAAGGATATAATGGTATTTGTTCAATAAATATCAAATATAAGTAGGTAGGTAAATTACCAATTTAGAGATTTAATAATATTTGTTGGTGTTTTAAATATGTGTAGTAAACATCAGCGTTGTGAATATTCATTTGAAAACAAACCTGGTTTGTCCTTTACATTTTTAAGTTAAAACAATTAAATCAACGTATTTTAGATAATGATGATTGGTTACAATGTGTTAAGTATATAAAAGTGTAAAATTTCTCTTTTTAAAAAAAAATCTTTTTCTTTCGAATGATTACGAAAATTCATGCTATGGTTTTCAGCCTATTTTAAAATGGGTAATTACAACGTTAATTGTGTCGATTGGAAGAAATATTCAACTGATATTACGTACGTTTTTGCGAAAGCAAGAGCTAAACACATCGGCAAAGATATAGTAAAAGTTTTGTCAAGAATAACGAAAGATATGACTGAAGGAATAAAAGATATGCATTTGATAGGACACAGTATGGGGGCTCATATTGTTGGTTTTGCTGGGAAAATGTTAACCAATCTAATACCTCGAATTACAAGTGATTCTTATGTTTTATATACTTATTTCAGAAATATCATGAACATGATAGTATACCAATAATATTTATACCAATAGTCACTCATACCAAGTCACTTACCAAGACTTATACCAAGTCACTCAAGTACCAATAGTACTTGAGTGACTGAGTAAGAATGATGTTAGAAAAATTATACTTTTATCGAGAATTGATCGTATGATCAATACACTACAAAGATTATCTTATAAAAATCCAAAGTTAATTGTTATTAGTTCCTTAAATCCTTCAAATAAATTATTTTAGATTTACAAAAATTATTACCTTTTGCTAAACACTTATGAAGTATATTAGTATATTATGAAGTATATTGAAAATTTAGAATCTGAACTTTAGTTAATACCGAATCTCATTCATAGACATCAAACCCAATTCTAAAATCAACCCTTGATTTTATAGAATGAAATACTGGAAAGATATACATTGACTTTTTCCAAACTATTTTTACTATGAACTACAGCAATAATTATCATCATATCTTTTACAAGATGGCAAAATGAGGAGAACTTTTTTAGCCTATAGGCTACAACAAATTAAACATTTTTTGAGAAATAAAATGAAAAATTTTAGATCATTAGATATTATAGCAGTTCTTTCAATAGTAAAAAGTATTTTCTAAAGCCTAGTCATAAAAAAAGTTGCTACTTACTATTATCGAAAAATAATGGTGATAATATATAATAATTTTTTCAATTTAAATTGAAAAATATTTTAATTTTTAAATATAAAATATTTTTTGTTCACTGATAGATACTTAAATAGTTAAATTATTTTTTCTATATAAGAAATGTTATTGTTTGCTAATACCCCCTGGGAAAAAATATTTAGTGCTGTGCTTGGAGAGCTCATAACCATTTCCCAATATGTTGATCTAGTAAAGTACATACTTGCAATAGAAAAAAGAACCGCATGGGCCTCGCTCTGCTGTACAGTTGGTGCACAGTAGTGCACCTCTTCCATGGTATCCTATGTAATGATAGGTCATTACAATGGATTTGTTAAATTTGAATGCAATAATAGATATCATTGTATACGAATAACTTATAAATAAATTATTTTTCTTAACCTTAAATTTATATTTTACTAGTTTTACTGTTACAGAAATAATATACAGTGTGTTTCACTCAAATGGTAACACGAAATATTTCCGTCCAGTGACCTTAGATTAAAATGGGGTTTTTTTCAGGGAGCTAGGGAATTTCAAAATACACATTCTGTGATATTTTTCAAATTTTTAATTATTTTATTGTGCACATGCGCAATCAAAATTGAATTTTTTTAAATAGCAACACCTATTTTTAATACCAGATTCCGATACAGAATTTTTTTTAAGCAACTTTAAATTATAAACTTTTTTTCTATCTCAAAAATTGACTAACTTACAGCAATAACTTTTTACCATAGCAGCTATGCTACCAAAAATAAAATAAAAATGATAAAATACAGAAAATTGAAAAATGTAGCAAAAATCATCTATTTTGTTTAAATTTGTGCTTTAATTTCGACTTAGTTTCCAGTAACACGATTAATTTTCTATAAAGTGGTATTACTAAAATGCGGACCAAGGGAGGGATTAACCTTTCACTTTCCCTCTTATAACTGCCATGATATGTATGTTCAAAATTTTAATTTTATTATTAATTTTTTCTTATATTATTTAAATAATATGCAAACAAAAATCCTATTTATATGGAGACAAGATAATTTAAAAATGCTTATAAGTTGAATAAACAGCATGCGTTTTTGTTATAAATCGTAATTGAAATTAGATAGGATATATTATTGTTTTTTCATATAAATTGTTGATGGTTTTAGGATTAGATCCTGCAAAGCCATTGTACGAAAGAAGTAGCCCGGAAGACAGACTCGACGTGACTGATGCACAGTTTGTGGATATTATACATACAAATGGTGATAAAAATGGTTTTTATAAACCTCTTGGTCATATTGATTTTTATCCAAATGGAGGAAAGTCACAATCTAACTACGGGATGTTGGATAAATGTAATATATTTGAAAATAGTAGTTAATGGTATAACATTATGCATTTTATAAGCTAGTAGTTTTAGATTGACAACCATTCGGTTTAACACAATTAAGGAACGATAAAAAGTCATTCACCATTACATATTGTTTAAATTTTTGTCGATTAAAACAAAGTACGTTTGAAATCAAATGTATCTATCAAAAGATACATAATATTAAGTAAAGACTATGGTGAATAAAAGTAAACAATTAATCATTACTTTAGTAGTATTATACAATTTCAATTAAAATATTTTTAAAGATATTTGTTTTATACCATAAACTGTAATATTATAATAAATATTAAAATTATAATTCTAGATATTAAGTATTTATTAATATATATTATTTGTTTGTAGGGATCGGTCCGTGTAGTCATGCTAAATCATATCACTATTTTACGCATTCAATATGGGCTAAAGAAGATTACGTTGCACAAGACTGTTTCAGTTTTAATGCTTACAAAGAAAATAAGTGTGACAATGACGATAATACTTTTATGGGTGAACACGTTGATAAAAAGTTCGTATTGATTGTCAGCTTTATTTAATAATTGTGTTCTATGCATATTATACAACAAAATTATTGAAAATTAATTTTTTTTTTTAATTTTAGGAAAAAAGGAAATTGCTATTTAGAAACATATTATGATGAAGGCTAATAGAAAATATAACTATGAAGTTACGAAAGCTTTTGTATACATTATTTCATATGATGGGAAATTGTACATATCTTAACCAAATATATTGAAGCTGTATAGTTTATGTTTTATACAAATTTCCTATAAACCTAAGTGTATTGTTTGTAGTTTTAAGGATCAGGGTTGTTTAAAAAAATAGCAAATAAAACATAAAGGAGCCAATTGTTTATTTCAAGTATTTAGTGAATTTCATAAGCTGCTAGTGTTAAAATTTACACACGTAAAGCTCAAAATCATTATACATTTGATATAAATAAATAAAATTGGTTTTCTACTAATATTGAACGTTTGAACGTTGTTTTGAAAATTTTCTTAAAATTATTTTCATAAAAAAATATAAAACCGACAAATATTTGTAAATTAATAAATAATATTATAGATTATATATGCAATAGAAAGTCATTGCTGATACCATAATACCCATGATGACTCTTGCTAGTACCGAAAATACGACTTGGATGAAATAAATCAGAACGTACATAAAAAAAAATAATTAATTATCGTATTATAACACTAAATTATCTGTGTATGCAAGAGTTAATTAATAAATAAGGTTTCCAATTTTTTTCCATATAAAATGACATTTATTTACATCGTTGGATATATCGTTGCTATGGTCATAGCTACAGTTATTTTTCGATGTAGTCAACTTGGTGCTTCATGATTTCCTCATCCGCACAATGAACTTTTGAATCCTGTCATCATACTTGCTTCCGTCTGAGTTTTGGAAATAGGTGTTGACGTCCTCTTGCACCTCGCCTTCCGCCGAATACTTCATATATCTTAGGATTTTTTTCAGGGCAAAAAACATGTGAAAATCACTGAGCGTGACGTCAGGGTTATACGGAGGGTATCCGACCGTATTATAATAAGTTAAACATAAATATTAAGATAGGTACTTGCAGTATGGTATTTTGAGTATGTCGTTAAAGGAAGTCTCAAAATATGAAATTATTTTGGTATCCACGCTTAAACTGAAACAGTGCATATCTCAACATTTGTTAAAATGAGATTATTGTCAATATTAATAAAACAAGTGATTCTGAGCACTTATTCATCACGGAAATTTTCCGTGCGATTAGTAGTTACACTGTTATTTACTACATATCATTACCACATATTATTCTTAATACGATTTAAGATATATCTTAAATCGTGATTCTTAAGTATCAACATAATATATTATGTACGATGATATTACGCTATGTGTGACGAGCTATTGAAAAAAGTAATTTTATTAAAAAACTACAAGTCTTGTCATCAAAATGTTTCAATTTATATTTTAGTGGGAGTAAATCATTGATAATATGTTTTTTTGTGTCTACTGAAAAACTAAAAATACTGAGATACACACTGTTGTAGTTTAAGCGACAGTATGTAACATATTGAATGCAAATGGTAGATATATTTTTGTAGCAACCACGATGGTACGCCTTGTCCAACAATTGTATGCTCATTGTATAAGGGCGTCTCGTATAGGCAAGTTTAATACATGTATGTATGAGTTACTATTCTCGGGATGTGCGGTGCCCATACATTACAGGCGAGTGTTGGGAATTATCTTTATACATTATTATAATAAGTGGTTTTATTTTCAATATTGTGAAGATGCAATTATTTAAATTGTATAAAATGCAAATACTACTCATTCAGTAATCGATAGGTACATCTCAAAAATGACAAACCGTTTTAACTTGAACTCGTTTAAAATAGAGGTTCTTATAATATTCTAGATGTAATGAGGGATTTTAAATAATATTTTGTAGAAGCCGATTAATTTTGTATTAACGTGGCTTCCATCATCAATTCACCGGCTATTGAAACATGGCTATAAGCATTGAATAATAGTAATCTGTTGAGAACTGCGACTAAGACTGTTTTGTGCGAAGTTGAAAATCTTATATCTTATTAAGACAATATTACAGGTCTACAATTTTTATTATTTTTTTTTTTACAGTACAATCTTATAACAAAAATATATTATTTATATCAAATTAATAATTAATCCAAGCATAGTCGTAAGCAGACTTGTTTCACAAGGAATGCCAGTACCTTTGACATTTACATAATATTTTGTATTCTAATATTCGATCGAAAGGATCTAGAATCATGAATTTAAAATTACAATTTGATTACTAAAATATTTATAAAGAATATAGGCGTAATAAATAATAGTATGTGAGAGTCGTGTAGAATTTCCACCCTTGTCATTCAATGTGCTATTAATGAATGTCTAAAGTGTCTTTAATTCAGATAGTAAATTTCATATTGGTAAGGCAACAATCCATTGGATTACGTATAGTTTATACGACCTTTTAAACATAATATTTTGAATGAATTAATAATTAAATCTTTAAACCTTAGTTTTAAAAACAGTTATGTTTATTGTACTCGTATATAATAATATAGTTCTATATAAAATTTATAAATCTTAATCTTTAATTTAACAAAACAATAAAACTTTTATGTATTAATCTTCATATGTTACATAATTATTTTAAAATTAAATATTAGTCAAAATATTCTTTTTATAAATAGTAATTTAAGAGTTAGTAGGATTAAAATATAAATGTTAAGCAATTAAAGTATTCATGTGTTAATATTATAGATAACCTAAAAAAAACAACGCTTTAACCATTTTTAATAATACGAATAATGATTGTGATTTTATGGACGCAATTGGTATTAATACAATATTATACGTATTTAAGATATTAACTGATCTAAAATATGATGTATATTTACCAAAAATAAATTGACAGTAATTTTAAATATATAGATTATGTGTTTATAATGATATTTTATGCATTTATTTTTCAACAATGAACACAGTTAACATAATATTTTTTTAACTACGTTGATAATTAATATAAATATAATTTGTATATATTTTTGTACCCTGTATTTCGACAGTCTCGTTATGATATCGTCATAGTTATATTTTGATTTAATGTCATACCGTAGTTTAATTATTGGTTATATTCTAACAAATAACTAATTACTGTCAATTGTTTGGCGGCTGTGGTTTGTTAATAACAATACAACGAAAATAATAAAAATAGAGACTGCCAGTACTGGCAGTTATTGAATGAACCAATTTTGTGAATTGAACTTTTTAAAATGTTTAAAGCGTTTGTCTTACATTAACGTCATGTCTTACGTATCTTAATTTTTTTTTTTTTTTTAAAATACATATAATCGACACATTCACATTTAATACACCGAACCTGACATGTGTATGGTACACTGGAAACACAATGTATAAATTTAACATAAATAATAATAATAATAAATGATAATATTAATAATAATAATTACGCTGAGATAATAATAATAATATGAAAATAGTTTGTAGAAATAATAATAGTAATCATTGATCGTCATCAGCAATATTTTGAACGTTTAGCCGTCGTAGTCGTTATATTGGCGGCGGTCCTCCGGGATATCGGAGCAGCGGGTAAAGGCTCCAGGCAATATTGTTGGATTCCATGCAGTTGAATTCTTCGTCAACAATTGGCACTAGTGAGGCGGCGCCCAAGACTAATAACATTAACACCTGGAACGGCAAGGACGCTCGCATCACACGGCCGAAGAATCTGTAGCCTCGCCGCAATACGGTCTCATCGCCAACACTGTAAAACCACGGAATTAGAGACCGATACGGATACAATACACAGATTTAGTTGTGTCACAATGTAAAGGCATTATTATCGTTTCGTCCGAGTACTGGCGATGAAGATTAATTATACAGCGCGAACCCGTCTTTAGATGTTTGGCGATCGAACGGAGGAAGAGAAATGATTATATGTATTTGGTATGGATTTTTGGTCATCGACGGGTTCACGCACACGGAAGTTTGATCGTCATTGTTATTTGATCATTACGCGGACCTACGTAGTGTCCGGAATAAACGCGGACTTTGTAACAAATAACAATATAGTGGATTGAATGTATTTTTTGGAGGACCTCCGACCTGCGTGTGATCGGTTGATAACATATTTCTATTTTAGATTTTCGGATTAAATTATCATTATAGAGTGCAAATAAATAATGTACCATTGGTACCTTTGTCAATAAGTATAATTGCCAACCACATGCACAACATAATTAAAGTATTTTTTTTTGTTTTTATTATTGTTTTTATAAGATAACATATTATTTATTTATAATCATTTGTAATTTAAATATTGTTTGTTTGATGAGTATCGAATCAACTTGAAAGCTGTTTAATAATATTTCTTTTGTAAAATCAAATTATTCTAATATTGACCATTAAAATTTTAAATGTATGTTAGAAAGAACGAATTGAATTTTATTTACAAATAATGAAGTAAAGATATATCTTAGTATGTAAATAGTTGAAATCACAATTCTTGGAATGCGTCCAAATTCTAAATTGGGATTAATTACATTCACGCGGAAATAAAGTGTATTTAAAAGATAAGTGTGTATATCACACACCCGAGCATGGTGAGTTCAGAGTTAACTGAAAGAACTTAAAAGGTATGATTTCTATTAGATATTTGTCGTTAAAATCTCGGATATGACCAAATTATAAAACCTATAATTGGTTTTTATTCAGTGGTGGATTAGTTCATATAGTTTTGTTTAGACATAAATTAAGTTTGTTTAATCGTTTATTTAGTTTAAATTAATGCGCTATCGAAAAGCAAAAATGAAAAAAAAAGAAATCAGTGTCATTAAAATAATAAAAATACTAATTAAAAGTGCAGAGATATTTACTTTGTGTTTGGTTCTTCTTCGTCGGATCGATTCATAACAGTGCTCGTATCGTCCACCTTTAAAACGGGAACAACAAATTATAATAAAAAAAAACGTGCAAACTAGGTATACGGAATAATAGTAATACGTGTTTTAAACACAAAGTATATGTATGCATACTAATGAAAAAATAAAAATAATAATAATAATAACAATAATACAATAGTTATGATCACTACGAAAATATTGTTTTAAATCTATTATTTATGACGTATACAATAAATATAGATTATTGTTTTCCTGTATCGTAAACGTCTATTGTATCAGCAGCAGCGTACGTCTTACATAATGGTTATAATATCACAAGCCATACGATATGATGTACATGAATATAATAATGTAATGTAAGTATGATAAGCGGATGTGAACACACACGTCCTGGTCGAGTCACGTGAGGATTGAAAAAAAAACTGTATCTAATAAATGGTAATTATGATGATGTAACTTGTATATTATTGTAACTATGTAGGTGTAGTAGAAAAGCAAATAAATCGATTAAAGGGATACGACGCTGTGAAAGAGTGAACAATAGTATAATACTCGGAAGAGGAGAATCAAGATGAATAGAAAAACGATGTGCTAGAGGATATGTTTACGCGTTGGCGCTCACGATACGTCCGGAGAGAAGGGTTATTTTTAAACTGGCTCATGAAGACATCAATCGCACTGTGAATTTATGTGATATCTGCATCGTCGTTCGTAACGTTCAAGTACATCCGCCCCTCGGGGCCAGGTCGAGAAACGGCTAGATGATGTCTGTTGGCCACGTGAAAACATTTGAATAATCCAGAATGCCGGTTAAAACGTTGTTTGACACATTTTGTTCTTAGTTATGAAAACCGTGTGCATTTTTGAAAATCGAGTTTGGAGCAATAACGACGGTATTAAAACGGATTTAATCGTTTTGTCATTCGAACGAAATAAGTACCTAGACTGCGCGCAGATGTTAGAAAACGAATGCGCAAAGAAAGTATAATATTATACACCTACCAATGCGATCATAATATACTGGTGTAGTAGTTACTGCGGAACGAATGAATCAACTTACGGATATGCATTATATCTCGCGGTTCGCATTGTAGTCAGTCCTTGTAACGTTTCACGTATAGACCATTATCGCAAAAATGTACGCCAAGTAAAAATACGATAATATCATAATGGAGAAACAGAATGTTGAGAACGCTTTGCGTCGTACAAAACCCTGACCCCCCCCCTCTTAGAAGTATCATGTCATGGAGCATACGATGTAGTATTGTTATGAATGTTATGATTTTTATGCATAAGCATGCACAGATCTTCTTGGTAAAAGATATTAGCAAAGGAGGTTCAGACTCCATACCCTCCTAATTTTTTTCTCGGCTAAGACATTGACATAAGGCAGTGATATAAATCCATTTATGGTTACGGTACAGCTGAACGTTAAAATATTACGAAAAATGTCAATAAATCCTTTTTAATAATAATAATAATAATAATAAATAAATATTTTTCGATTTATAAAACTTGATAAGGGGCAGTTTTTTTACTGGACATTTCTGCTGTCTAGTCGAAAGAAATCGTCATCCCGCCACTCGTCCAATCATATAAGATCTGTGGCAAGCGTAAAATCTCCACCGTCGTCCACCGTGCGCGCACGATTATGCGTTTTTATGCATCGAGAACGCGCTCGGTGTTTCACCGTGTTCGCCGTGGTCGTTCGTACCTGATGCAGTCTCACGCAGGCGTTCTCCGCCGACAAATCGTAGCCGAGCACCGTGCCCAACTTGGTCGCGTAGCTGGCCGTCATGTGTATGAGCGCGGTGAGCCGGGCCCGGAGGTGCGACAGTCTCGCGTGACAGTCCGCGATGCTCTGGTCGGACGCTGCGACAGCGCGCGTCGTCTTCGCGGCTCTGCCGGCACCAGTCTTCTCGTTGGCTTGCCGCAGCCAGTCCGCCGCCTCCAGCAGCGACACCACTCGCGGTTCGCATTTCTCCAGCTCGGCGTGCAGGTTCTGCGCGTAAACAATGATAAAATATTGTTATTGTTATTGTTGTTGTTGTTATTATTATTATAATTAGTTTTTGATAAAAAGGGGGGGGGGAATAACGAGAAATTCAACGCGGGAGAACGTATAATAATGTAGAATACATCACGTCCGCATTCTGCGTCTCTCCACGCGTTTACAGTTCACCATACGATATATAAAGTATAGGCGCACCTTATTGTCCGAGCACGAAACGCCCTATATTATTAATTATTTTTATATATATAGATTATTATTATTGTCATTATTATCGAGGTAGTGACGTTGTATTGTGTACTCACATATTGTTTCTAGATGCTTTTTAAATCTATCATTAAGACAGAGTGAAATATATTACGCTAATTAAAATACAATATTATATATATTTTTTTTATTATATTATTGCAATAAAAAGTGAACTATTTTTATTTTCATACGGTTTTAACTGTTTTCTGTTTTTAATGTATAATTTTTGTATCGTTATAAATTCATGTTAGATTATTATTCCATGTACCACATGGAAATTGGAAATTCAAAGGTATTTACGATTCTAAACTATAGGTTTGAAAGTATTGTTCGTATTTCTAATATGTTGTATCAAGAAATACAGTCAATACAAAGACATAACTTACTTCAAGTACGCATCAATCACAAGCACTGATTATTTTGAGAATTAGTATCTCTCGATGCAAGAGTTTGTTGTGTGATAACTAACGGTCATTCGACTTTGATAACTTAGATTAATCACTTGTTGTGAAATATTAAGTATAATATTATTGTACCATTGTTCATATTACAAACAATGTTTGTATATATACTTTCACTATAAGGTTTGAATATTATAAAGGCAATTTTCAAAATAATAAGTGCGTTTTTTTACATTATATTTTAAGGCGGCTAGTGCCGATGTCATTTTACCCTCAAAAATGCACTCTACGTAAATAGTGATCCTGCCCCGCAAAATAAACCAAATTTGATTTTTCTTTTTTATATTAATAGAGAGAAACATTCTACAGGCCGCATTGAACTCCGTTTTTTCAATATTTATTCTCTACATTTGTAATGAGTTTTTAAAAAAAGTAAATTTTACTCATTTTTTTACCAATATTTTTTTCATTATTTGAAATTTTAATTACAAAATCAGAGTTTATGCGGCCTGTAAAATGTTGTTGTTTACAAATTAAAAAAAAAAATTACATCATAATAATGAATTTATAATGAGTGATCACTATTTCCATGGAGTTCATCAAACGGCCAATTATATATTTCGTTTGTTAGCCAGTGACATGTGCATGCGCGTACGTTCACGTTGTTCCTGGACCCCCCCCCTATGGTTTACTCACACAATAATCATTTACACTCTCACACATACATGGCTGTACGGCGACGACAACCCAACATGTAGATCGGGTTGCCAATGATTTACTCCTTAATAAATAGCCGACATCAGCCGCCTTAATGCAATAACCTTTATCACTTGTCATGACGACGACATCGTTTAAAGGGCCTCATTAAATTAATAAGTGTATTTTTTTTTACCTTAAACTTGTTATATTTTTCAACTATAACCACCGTATCCTCTGATAGGTCTACCGGTTCGGTTGTCTTGATGGTATTTTCCGTTTCGTCCAACCAATCGACAAGTTCATCTATTACGCCGTAGAATTCGTCGTTCTGAAATCAATTAATACATCATTATTATAATTACGTGAAAAATTACATTCGTATTATGAAAAAGATAATTAATAATCTTTCTTATTGAAACTAATTTTTACTTTTTTGTATGCTGTTGGAAACATATTATGGAGCTCTAAACGTTTAACTAAGTTTGTTTATTATACTGATAATAATACAATAACAAATAATTAACAATCTAAAGACTTTTAATTAAAATCAATTTTTAAACATGTATCAGTCATTCCATCATACTATTCCGAATCGTGACCAAAATCTCTAGAACTCTAATAGGAATCTTTTTAACCTTAAAATAATTTATCAAAACATACAGGTATGATAACTTAACACATCATAAAATAAGAAACTAACTCACACTTGTACGAAATTTTCAACCAAAATCTAACTTCTACGGTGCAACTTAATCAGATATTTAAAAGTCGATAGTTATATAATAAAATTTAAATGTATCTGTAAAATACTATAATTATATGTGCACTTAACCTCATATAGCCAAATTTTGAAAATATGTATATCCAATAGCCATAGTTGCCAAAGATATATATTTTTTTTTAGTAAAAATAAATAAAAACATTCCAGGGAGTATTTTGAAAGTTGTAATATCATGTGGGCATGAAGTAATATACTTAGTTAATAATATTTTTATTACTTTTTTAGTAGGTAATCAAAATTTACTTAGTATTGTTTATGATGTACTAAGCACATAATTATTAATGACAAAAAACAATATTATTCACAATATTTTTGTACCAAAATGATCAAAGTTGGACAAGCTCTTTCATGGAATATATATCTTTTACTATATTATATTATTATACTATAGGTTTTATTCACTAAACATTTTATTTTCGAATAATTTAGTTAAATAAATAAATACACGTATTATGAAAGTCAAGCCGTACCTCCATAAGGGCAGTTTGAAGTTTTGTCTGCCATTCGGTACAAGCGAAACATATATGATCCCATCTGGAGTTGGTAGCTTTCAATCGGTTTTTGATTTGTGTTGCTCTTTCTTCGTCATTGCTGTGGTCGGCCAAGTGGAGACCGATCACGTTCAATGATTTGACGATATTACGGTGACTATCCAAATACAATAAAAGTTCCTAAAAACGGGAAAAAGGTGTGAGTGATGTTTACTATTTTTACTTTAACCTTTTTTTTCAAAGGCGTCTACGCACTCTATGCTCTTGAATAACGTCTTCTAGTTGTTCAATTTTTGATGGTGGTACCATTGGTTGAATACTAAGCTTCGCTTCAGTTGACTGTATCCAGTGTTCTAAGCGCCACATGTCATTTTCGAATTGAGACCAGTTTTGTTCGGAGCACAGTGGACAAAACGCCGAACTGCTAGTTCTGAAAATGATATTAATAATAATTATTAACATTACAACCCTAACTATATAATATAATAAGTTTTTTGACTTACTTAGATTGACCGACTTGCTGTTGTGATCGGAATTTCACAAGTAGTTCCTCGTATTTAGTTAATAAGTCTTCAGACCTGACCAAAGTTACATCAGATTCAGGTACTCCACATTGCGTTTTTAGTATAGCACTTAGGTGTTTGATTAGGTCAACAGACATTTGACATGTTGCAATATTCTTCGATAAGTTCTTATCAGAATTTTGAAGGGCTGACTCCAATTCATTGAGGTTAGTTGTAGCATTTGAAATAGCTGTTTGTAATTCGTATAGGAATGAGTCTTTTCTGAGTAATTCACTGGGAAGTGTGTCGACTTGCACTTGTGAATCCTTACCGAATTTTAACGTTTCTACTTGAACTTCTTCGTTTACCGCCCGCTATTTATAAAATAAAACGTTAATAATTTATTATTTAAACATAAATCAGAAAATTTAATTACTACCTTCTTCCTACACGAGGTTTCTTGAACACAAGTAACCTTCAATTTTTCAATACGACTTTTGATGTCCTTCCATAAGATTTGATACTCATCAATCATTTCTTGAATATTTTTTATATCACCCGGTGTACTTTCTTTCATTAATTGCAGACCTAATGTATCTGCTTTCTCCAGAAGTCCTCCATATTTTTTCAACTCCATTTCTAATATCTAAATAAGTATAAAATTTCAAACTAATGATATTCCAACCAGATTGCATATAAAATTAATTTGAATTATGTTTTTGAGAAGGTACTTCTACCAATAATCGTAGAAAAAAGGGTAAATAAATTGTAACGGTTACAAGTTAACATTAGGAAGTGATTACTTTTAAAATAACAACAACGTATATTTTTTCAGAGATAATTCGGTAACAAATTATTGAAGAATCGTCGTTAATAAGTTGGCTGCACATGACTGTACACGAATTGAGTCCTAATAAACCTTTGGAATTGAATCGAGTCTCGGGTTGTAAAAGATATTTAGATAAATATTAATTGAGACCCTTGAGATTTAAAATATAGTAATAATTGATCCATGTTTTAATATTAACCGAGTCCTATGAAACAACCATTTAATTTCCCATTTTTTCACGTAGGATTGTATGAAAATAATTTTACAAGAATGGTTAAAATTGCAAAAAATGTGTTTCTTTGTGCTTATTTTGACAATTTAATAAAATTAAAAATAAATTTAATAAATTGGTAAAAACTTATTAGATAAACTTTGTAGATATTCTAGTCTTGATATTTGCTTCTTTTGTAATTGTTTAATTTTTTTTCTAATTTGGAACATTTTACTTTGGAGTTCAATTAGTATCCTTATAATTTTTTTTCGTTCAGGTATAAGACTCAATTCGTTTTCGACAGGTTCGTTAAAATTATACTAGGGTATGTGAAGAATTCGAGAGGCAGAAATGAGTAAACGAAACCCCTCCCGGTCTCTCGGTTAAATCAGAAGAAAAAAAAGTTTATGTGAAGAATAAACTTTGGTTACTTCTCAGTTGCAGCAACTAATTAACTTAAGTCACTGAAATCTGAATAAATAACATTGTACTTTTAGAAAAATAATACTTCGTGTAAAATAACGGTATTTATTATATTATAATGAAACTGTTTTATTAATGATTATTATACTTGATTCAACATCAATACCAAACTTAGTCCCACCATTATGTTTATGTAATATTCACCCTTATTTATCTTATATTGTACCAAATGCCTTCCAGAGCGTATAATTATAAAATAAATAAACATAATATTTTAAATATGGATGTGTACCTGTAGATTCCCAAGGTCTTTTTCCATAACACGTGCAGTTCCATCTTCAGTATTGTCGGCTTTATCTAATAACTCGAGTTCAATAAGTTTGGTATCAACTTGAGTAAGGGTGACCACTGCTCTTCCATGTGCGTTAATAAAGTCTTTCCATAATGTTAATGATTTTTTAAGAACTGCTAGTTGCGAATCAATTTGTTCTAACGAGAATTCTCTTTTATCTTTAATTGTTTCGATTTCGTCATCAATGAATTTTGCTGTATATGTAGAACGTGATATAGATACAGCAAGCTCTAGCTTAGAAAGTTTGTCATTTGCGTTTTGTTGTTCCTGCTAATAAAGTAATTAAAAATTTAATATTATCAAAATTACAATAGCAGTAATTTATAAAAGTGTTTTGTCATGTACTCACCTCAAAATGACTGATCAATGCAGGCAAACTCCTGTGTTCAATAAAACTTTGTTTTTTATGTTCATCAATAGTAGTATTCAAACGATTCAGCCATTTGGTTGCTGCATCGATCAAACTAAGGACAGTGAGTAATTCTTCCCATGCACCTAATACTCTTGTTCGCTTGTCATTAATTTTGTTTTCTAGATTTTTCCAACTGTAAAAAAGTAAAAATCATTGAGTATACTATGCACACAAATAATTGATAATTTGAATAATCATTTACCTTATAGGAAGTGTCTTCAAAGTGTTCTGTAGATCCTGGTTACTATCAGAATTATTTGAACTTTCATCGCTTTTCAAGTGTTTTTCACATCTAACTATTAAATCATCTAATACTCCTTGTTTTTCTTTATAGAGTTTACTGAAAGCCTAAAAAATATAATAATGATTACAACATGTCAGTTATTAGTTTTCAATTATCCATTTTAAAAATATATTTATGACGATTTTTGGAAAAATATTTTTAATAATATTCCATAAAGCCGCAGTGGATAAATTTGTATTACTTACATCTAAAGCCTTTAGTTCATCTTTTAAATTATATTCTGAACGATCATTGAAGACAATAGGATTATTTAGTTTTGATTCTAAATCATTAATCCAAATTTTAAAAGCATTGATCTCATCGAATAATTTATTCGTATGCTGAAAATAATTAATTTATCAAATGAAATGACGAAAAACATTAAATAATGCAGACTTACCAAAATAGTTGTTGGTAGTTCTACTGTATATTTATATAATGAATTGTTTAAATTATTCCAGTTTGTGTTGACTTCTTTTAAGTGGGATTCAGTTGTACTTGCTAGTTCAGGATTCAATTGGGATTCTGCTGTAATTAGTTGTTGTCCAGCTCCATTTAACCAATTAAATTCTTTTTGTTTTAAATTAATCTGAGATTCGAATTCAGGTTTCAATACATTGATAGCAAATTTAGGATCTTTTAATGATTTAGTCAAAGTTTTTAGTTGAGTTTCTGTATCAAGAGCCCAGTTCTTAAATCTAGTGTATCTATAAATAAAAACAACATTGTAAGAATGTGATTAAATGTATGTAAATAATTTGTACATTACCTGTGTGTGAATTCTTGAGGCTTATGTAGTAAATTATCGAGTTGACAAGAGTACAAGAATAGTTGATAAAGTAAGTCTTTTTGGTGGTATTTTAAGAACCTAAGTTGTTGGCCAAATGAGCGAATTTCAATAGGATCAAGAGAATCTTTTAACTTGTCTCGTACATCGGTAGTAGATAATAGCTGTGAATCTAATTGTTTCAAATGGTTATTTAACTTCTGTATTTTATTTAATTCTGTATTAAGTTTATCAGATGGCACAATGTCTTCTTGTTTATAATTAAATTCATTTTGAAGTGTTTCAAATTGAATTTGTACGTCTTGCAATACTTTATTTATCGCAGTGCTTTGAACATCAAAATCATTGATTTGTTTTTCAATATTTTCTAGATAGCCATTCCAAACTTCTAACGATGCCTGCATTTCATTAATCCTTTGGCTGATAGCAATCAGCTCTTTTCTGTAACCAGTTTCAGTAGTTTTATCACAGAAGGTAAAAATTACGTTTTGACGCTGTTCGAGATCATCAATCTGAGAACGCTCTTTAGCTAAATCACTCAATAGATTCTAAGAAAAAAATAAAAATAAAATTACAACGTATTAAATTGGGTTTATTGCTATGAACTATACGGTTACAGTTAACTAGTAATTAATTATTATTATAATTAACTTCAGAAAGGAAAATTAATTTTAAAACTTCTATACTCACGGTTATTTGAATTTTTAGGTGTGGTAATCTTCTTGTGTTGATGAATTTTAGATTTAAATTGGAATGAATCTTTTCAATGCTCCACAGCCATTCATATACCTTCTTGACGTTTGTTCTATATTCTTTCCAATGTCCTATATACGTCCACACTTGTTGATGTGTACTTTCGAGTTTCGACATAGTTTCGTTGTGTAAATCCATTAAAGACGAAAATTTTTCCATTGCTGCAGGTTCAGAGATGATGTCTGGCTTATTCATGCAATTAGGTATGGTATCCATTTGACTAATCAATACTTCTTGGTGTACTTGACAAAGACGTTCATGACTCGTTAGCGAATGGTAGTCACCAGGAATGGGAGATTGTAAAAATTGTTGTACGTAAATAAGATAATCGTGCCATATTTCAAATACAGCGACATTGTTTTCATTTTCAAGTAGAGAACATGATAATTTCCGGTATTCTTGGAAAGTTTCTTTGAATATTTGTTGCCAAAGCTAAAAAAGAATGTACATTATTTTTACAAGATCTATTACAAGGTCATGAACAATATATTTACCTGCAATACTTCTACTATAGAGTATGTTCGTTTTTCATTAAGAGGTACTTCAAAGCTATCTACATCAAGAGATATGTCCATCTCTTTTTTTGATTTGTTCAAATTCAATAATTTATTTCTCAATTCCTTTAAGGTCTCGTCATTGTTTTTGATTGGTTTTGATGAATTCTGAAAAAGTTTAATGTTTATATTCAACTATTAACATTTGTATATTTAAATAAAAGTAATATTGTATTATGGGGACGTGTATTTGTTTTTCGGTTAAGATGAGAATAATAGTAATTTGTTTAAACTTTTATCATATTGTAAACATAGGAAAGGTGCTGAAAGTTGTTGGAAATTGTTTTTGTTGGAAATCACACGCCTTTGTTTTACTTTCAGAAACCATTAAAACTTTTTATCGGATCATTATTAGTAAAGAGGGCAAATCAATAAAGAAAGTAAAAATACTTTTTTATAGATACATTAACATCAAATCTATTTTTTTATAATTTTATTAAAATATGTGCATATACCTTTTCAATATCATGTAGTAGTCTTTTTGCATCCTCTATTTCTTTTGAAATTGTATTCTTTTTGGTTGCTACATCACCAAGATCAGTGAGAAGTTTTTGAACTTTATCGAGTTTTAAACTCAACTCTTCGATTTCGTTTAACGGTACATCATCCGGATCTAGTCCAATAGTTTCTGCTACGTCCGTTATCATGTTCCGTAATTCAACCAAATTTTCCTTCTGTTTTTCAGTTGATTTCGTCTTCTCTGATACATCTTCAGTGGTTTCAACTGAGAGTAGCTTTCCGTTCAACCAATCGTTGGTGGTCTCTTTCAATTGTTGATAACCATGCAACGTTTTAGATGCTTTCTCATAGCGATCAATCATTTGTTTTACAGCCACTCCGGTATCAGTCCATTGTTTTAGATCATTTTCAATTATTTCATCGATTTGCTGTTTATCTCCTTTTTTACGTATACTTTCAATGTCAGTTGAAATAATTTTATTCTCTTTATCGTAAATACTCCGGACATCCTGAAAGTATAATACATAATTAATAAATTAGACATGTATTTTACATTATATTTTTACTTTTTCTAATAGACCAATTATAATTGCAGTAAAACCATTCAAATTAATTTAATAACCAATACACGAGTATAAGAGTAAATAATTATTATTCTGTTGAAAACTGTTGTACCTATAGTGCAGGTAGCAAATTATTATATGTATTGCAGTCACATTTTCAACAGTGACGCGTACTATTAAATTCATAAACGCTTTAACTATGTTTTTAGTCAATGTTAAGGTGTTGATGAATAATACATTTAATTAAATTTATGTGTAGAATGATATTGAAATTGGTTTGTTAAAGAATTCGTTGTAAACAAATGAAAATTGTAAATGGCGTTGTGCTGTGTATTAAAAATATTTGAATCGTTTTTATATTTTCCATCGTTTACGGTACAACAATGTGATACTACAACCTATGAGTAAACACCAGCGTTAACTATTTATCTAGTGGATCTCTATGACATTGAGTACGTTAAAATACAAACGTTAGGTATATTATTTGCTATTCAATTATGCTAATAGCGTCTAGTATACAGTCAGAATGCACATTTTACATTTTAGTTTTTCTGTATGCTATAAAGAATTTATCACTTCATCAAATAAACATTGTCAAAATTGAATGCGCAAATGAGTATATTAAACTAATGTTGGTAAGTATGAAATGATAGGAGTGTTTAAAATAGTATAGGTGTGTAATGGATAAAAAAAAAAAATTAATAATAATAGAATATTTATACATTTTTTTACTTTTAGTAAAATTGAGAAGAATTTATCAATTGAATATGTTTAATTTATTGTCGATTAAAGTCTGAAAATCAGTTAATCAGGTTTATTGAGTTCTAAAAATTTGTTAATGTAAACATTTTTTTATGATATATATATATATATATATATATTTGGCCACAGAATGTATACTTTTATTTTTAAAGAACATTCAAAAATATTAGTTCTAAGTCGAGTCTTAAGTTCGTTCACTTTAAAAATATGAAGAAAAAAAATTTAGACATAATTTACATATTTTCTAGTTATCATAATATTCTTCGTATAAATTATGTCGTCAAAGAATATTTATACCTATTATGTAATTTAACTACAATATAGTGAAAATGGTTTCAAAATCATTCTTTTTATGTATATATTGTTTGCGCAATTAAAAATTTTGTTAAATATCATATTGTTATTGCATTTTTACAATCGATATTTTTTTATTATTGTTACAATAGGTAAAACGATTCTTAAATATGAGGTAATCAATTTATGACGCACTGTTAAAATTTAATGACTGTACTTGAAAAACATGTGAGAGAATAAGATCAATGGAGAGATAACGTATTACTTAGGCAAAATCTATAAAAAAATTAAGACCTTTGATTTATTTTATTTACTTGGAAATAGTATCTTGTTTAGAAACAAGGTGGAATATTTTTGATTTTATTTCCCTTGCAAGTTGAGTTCCTACCACCTATACAGCAGTGAAGTATTAATACGCATTATTATAAATTATCTGAAGATAAACTTTCCATGACACTATGGTATCAAAGATTATTTATCACCCGTTTGAAAAACATTTTGTTTACACATCATAATATTTGATAAAAACATGTAGGTACCGGTACTCAATAATTGAGTGCATATTATCATTATTTCGTATTTTTATAAAAAACTATTAGGTGTGCACATGAAATATTTTTTAGCCAATGCATAATTTTATTTAGAATATATTCCAAAATAATAGAATGATATGATTGGTAAACTTATTTATTTGGATCGAATGTATTCATATACGTATTGAATATTTTTTTAATTATTCCATTTTAGAATCAGCTGATTGTGATTTTTATTGCAGCTTCAAAGTAATATTGATGACGAAATACATTTTATTATTAAACACAAAAGTATCATTATTTTATCCACTACGTGCGTATTTTATGTACTTTTTTAGTGAATGTTATTGCTAGCTATATATATCAGTGATTAGTACATATACATTGACATAGTTTATATGTTTAATTACGAATCATACAGTAGAATTATATAGATTATACTATATAATCTATAGATTAACAGGAAAATATAAAACTCTATTATTTTTAAATGTGAGTGTTATTTTGAATATTAAATGGATTATTACAAAATTAATAAGGATTATAATAATGATAATAGCTTCTATAGTCACGTTTTAATTGTTTAAAGTGTCAATGAGAAAACGCGGTGGTGCACAACTAGATGTTTTTGGTTTTATTTCTTTTCACATAAAATAGATGTGTTTGTTTGTTTTCGAGTTTCTAAAAAGTAGGTTAAGTACATTAAAATCGTATTCAAATGCATCTGGCAAGTGTGTTGCACACTAGAATTTGGAAAACAAAACAAAAAAAAATTATATTTCTCTACACAACAATAAATTTTTTTTGAAAAACAAGACGAAAATTATACGGTCGGAACGAGTGTAAAAAGTTGTAGTGAAGGAAAAGAAAAAAAAAGAATATGCTGTGCAGGACAGTGTTCGCACGTGTTTTCGGTTCGAAGCCGGCGTAGGTACATCGACACGGGATGGCTTTTGATCAGACACACACACATACACACACACACACACACACACACCGATACCGAGGCGACTGGCTTGTTTACTTGATTTCGGTTCGTCTTGGCCGTCAGCATCAGGTCCGCGGGCCGAGTTCATAATTCATCTCCATGTGCAGTCGATGCACAAACACGGCGTACGCTACTACGTATAATATACGGGTCCACGACGAGCTAGAGTCGAGTATTACGCGATTTCCATAATAATTACAATATCATGACGCGGTGTGACGAGACGCGTTTGCAAACCGCGGAGCGCGAGTCAAACACTGAGTCCCGCGACTGGTCGACGCGCGATTTTTTTTACACTACTCTTGCGCACCCGCACGCGCATGCCGTGCCGCAGCTGCATTGGCCCGACGACAGCCGCGTGTTACGCCGTGCGATATTACCGAGTGATAAGAGCTCTCGAAAGTTAAGGAACTGAAAAGTTTTCAAAATTGATTGCATTTTTGTTGTAAAAACAATCCAAAATCGCAATTAAAAATTGCAATCATTATTTTGTGTACCAAAATTATTATAAGACAAAGCCAATAATATAATACAATATAATAGTCCGAGTTTATTTTTATTTTTATTATTATCAAGTGAATATAATACACTAGTTTTAGAATTGTTTTTAATAAAGTCGGGCTTAAGAAGTTTTAACATTTTTTAGTGATAATATCATATATTTTTATCAGAAAGGGAATGATTTCAGGAACTCACAAGCAATGTTATCAAAACTCACAATCTTTTATCAATTGTTATATTGTTATATTTTACAAAAAAAAAAAAAATGCGTAAGTATACCTTGAAGATAAATTAAATTGATAAATATCGAAAATAGTATTACAAGTATAATTTTATCATACAGTTTTGAGGAAGAAAGTCAAAAAAAAATTAAAAAAGTTTCATAAACATATTTTAGATGATAATCCGCACTTGTACGAAATGAATTATTCAAGCATTGAATCTACAAAAAAAAGATTCAAACGCACAGCAACTGCCGATTCTTTCGAACCGTCGTCGGTTGTCAGAGGTTGTCGTGGCAGTGTCGGCGGGACGATTAGTCGAAATAAAAATAAACCATCCATGTTCATCAGGGGCACACGAGGCGTCAGACAAGGGGTGCTACCACCGACCACCGACTATAATATTATTTATCACATCGTTGACGACAGGGCGATATCTTACACCGGGCTCGTCAAGCACACTGGAAATAGAAGTTTTATTTTCGTATACGCGCGTGCACATGTCGTTCTCGGTTTTGGCCGACGATGAGCTCAAAGAATGTTCAATGCTGAATAGAGTATATTATTATTACGTTGGGCAAGCACGGAAAGTCGATGATCCTGCACCAATTGACCGCCCTTCACGGAAGTCCACGGAATTCGCGAATTGCTTCTACGACTATTTCGAGATACACATTAGAATTACTAGTTTTTTTTTCATTCTTTAAACTATCGTTTGGGTCCGTTGTCCCGAGCGACTACGACTTCGTACGTCGTTCCCCATCAACTATCAATCGTTTTTACGAAATTCAAAAAAAATCAAATCAAATGCACCATTATAATACAGTACGAAAATATTTTGGACTATTGCATGCACAACTTCAAGCATTAAAACTGACAGTTTACGTGCTTGATTGGCTGAAACAGCAATAACTCACGAACGATGGTTAGTTTCGATATCGTGTGAAAATGTGACAAAACATTCTGTATTTTGCCATGGTTTAAAAGTCATGGTATTTATTTGAAAATGGTCTGGACCATTTATAAAATCAACTAATAGATCTTGCAACATTAACCGAACGTTTAAAAGTTTAATAATATAATACACGATTCATTAATACACAGTCATTGATAGACTAGTTAAGAAATACTTTAGTAATAACCATGTAGACCACCTCGTTCATCATCAAAAGGTATACTCCGGTTACTTGAAAAAGGGCATTAAGAGCATTAAATGCTGAATGAGAACAAATAAATTCTATGTATTATGTATTTATGTATCATATTATAAAAATATTGTTTACGTTTTCTTATGATGTAAGTATTTAAATTTACAAACATCTTCTGCAGAATATCTTTGATTCGAACATCAGAAACATATCTTTGTTAACGCACTTATTATTTTCACTCATTAAAGCCTTAGAATCTGACTTGGCGCCAAGTCAAATAATTCACTAAAATCTTGTCAGATAAATTAGTAGACGAAACATGTATTTTCCTTACCAAAAATAGCTCTATATTAATTTGTTTTGTATTCAACTAAATTGTAGTGTTACCGTTAAAATGTGTTATTTTCATTAAAATACCGAAGTAAATTGTTGACTTCGTTTAATTTGGAAATTAATATGTATAAAAGGTTGCTTACATGAAGTGTTGTGTTAGTAAACTACCTATTATGTTCAATATACCTACATATGATTTAATAAATATTTATTAATATTATCACAAGGAATGTTGTTCATAAAAATACTATAAATAATTAAGAGTAGATCATTTCTTGTATACCTATTTTATTTTTTTTTTTTAAAAAAATATACAATTATTTTAAGAAAAGTATAAATTATTAGAGTAAAAACATTAAGATTTAAATTCTACACCTATTCAAACGACTCAAATTCATTGGCTCGTCTAATACTGAAATGAATACAATTAATTATGGTTTTAATATGTTGCGGACAATTTTTTAGATTTTGAGAACAAAAATCCCACTAAAATAAAGATATTCTTGGAAGCTGGAGAAACGCTGCAAACTATTTAAATTCAAAAATTGGCAAATTACGAATAACTTGCATCATTCTACGAACAAAAATTTTTGCCACTGAAGAAAAAGTGAAAAATATAAACTTAAATTTTTGCAAATTTCTCCATGTAATTATTTTATGGATAATTTGAGTGGCACTGCGAACAAAACTGTGTCTATTTTTAAGTGGATAATAATGGTGACTGTTAACTAATTGTTCTAAGCTATTGTGGAAAAAAACTATTATATTTAGTTCATAGTATATGGTAGTTAATTATAACTGCTAAAATGCTAAACAAATTACATACTTGAAATGAGAAATTATGGATTTACGAAAGTGAAACAAGAATAATAAATTGAAGATATTTACCTTTAGGTGCTTCGAAACTGCTTCTAAATGTTTATCTACCAGGGTGTCTGAATTTGGCTTCATAAGAATTAAATTACTTATGTAATTATGCTTTAATCTAATCTTTAATAATAATTCGTCGACCATTATCCAATAAGTGCATTTATTTTCCAATATTTTGAGCACATTTTGATGTTTTGTTTTTAATTGCTTATATTGTTTTTCAACATCATTCACTTCAGATTCTAATGATTTCTTATCTTTTTTAAATGGTTTCAGATTTTCTTTTAATTGTTTCAACTGGTGAGATACGTCTGTTAATTCTTGTTGTATGTTTTTCATTTTATCTGTGACTTGCTGTAATTGACATTTTCAGTTAGTAATTTAAAATTATAACATTTCTTATTAAAAAATAACTTACATGGTATGTTTTGGATAATGCTGTTTCAGAAGTGTGTCTATCTTTATGTGATTCGTTCTCTAGTTCTGTTAAAGTGAGGTCAGTATTGACTAAGTTATTGGTAACATCAATCAAACTATCACGTAAAGTTTCAATTTTTGAGTTTAATTCCGTATAGTTCTGTAGCTGGTTACTGTATTGACTTCGGAATACACTTAATTGTTTAGTTAACTGTTCATCTTTTGCAAGACCCTCAATAGTATCAATTTCATATGAAACGCCCTACAAATTGAAAGTATAATTATATATTACATACATTTACATATTTAATAGTTTACATACTTTGAGTGTTCTAGTGTGATCTAAGACCGTGTCTTTTGGTTTTTCCAAAGAATTTTCAAGTTGTTTAAATATTTTTAAAATGGCATCATCGTCAATTTCAGATACAGTTTTATGCAATTTTTCTTTTAACACTTTGCATTCCGCCGTAAGTGATCCAACAGCTTCTATCTCAATTTGTCCATCAGCAATTGGAAGAATGTCAAGTGATTCATTTAAATGATCGGAACAATTTTTTATTGATTCTTCTATGAATTCTAACTCGGACTGAATTCTCTAATAAAATATAGTAATAAATTAATAAATAGATAAACGATGGAATTGATTACAAGTATTCTTACATTGTGGTATTTGATTTCCTGATTTGGAGCAGTATCTTCCAAGTCAGATGTTATACGTGATAAAGTCGACTCTATAAATTTCTTTAGAATATTATACTTATCAAATTGTTTCTTGAAATTAATCAAACGTATTTCCTTGGTTCTTAAATTGTTCTTTAACTTAAATGTATCATTTGAATGTTGTTCATTTACGTATAATAATGGTTTCACATCGATTTGATCCTTAAGCTTATCTATAACGTCTTTTAAGTATACAAGTGTGTCATAATGGATTGATACTTCTGTAATTGTATTCTATTAACAAGTAAAAACCATCAAATTAGTCCACAAATTATTAATATAAAAATTTAATTATGGTGTTCATAATTAATGAAATAGTAAATACATGTTAACTTTGCACTACATTACCTGTGTGTTAGACAACGTTTGTACGTAATTATTCGATGTAATTTTCGTCAAATCAAGAATAGATATTCCAATTTCATCTAACCATTTTTGTTCAGCTGTTAAAATATCTTCTAAACGAGTCCATTCATTTTGAACAGTTAGTAATTTTTTCAAACTTAAAAATAATTTATTATGTTCCGCATCAAGATGTTTTATGATGTTTTTATCCGGCTTTTGAGCTTCTAATAAGAATTTTAAGTTTATTAGTTCTGTAGCTACATGGTTATATCTATTACAATTCTCCTGAAAAAAAATTGTAAGTATAAGTAAATATTATGAATGGTTATAAATAAGTATAAAAATATACCTGGATGTGTTTTATATTAGAATATTTTATTATATTTTTACTGTCCTTTATCGATTCACATACTGATTCTAATTCTTTGGTATTTGAATTTATCACATTTTCTTTTTCAATTTCTTCAATAATAGTTTTGGTAGTATTTTCTATTTCTTTTTCTAATTTAATTGCACTCTTCAAAGATTTATATGTGTCATCTGGTAATTTATTTTTTAAATTGTATTTTATTTTATAGATACTTATAAATGTATAGATATCGTCTATTATCAAATGATTGCAATCAAATAATATTTCCATTTTATCAAGTTTTTCCTATAAAATTAAATAAAATATACATTTAAAAAAAACATTGTAGTTCAAACTTGAACTTTTTAAATTCAAATGTTTCTAACAAAATATGATTTCTTAATAACTTTTTTATATTTCCATAATAATTTTAGTGGAGATGAAATAATTCACATGTAATATGAAATGTGATAAATAATTGAAATCTAATCTTGAACAATTCTAAAATACTTTTTCTATTTAATGGAGAATTTCATTTTTCAATTAAATTAATTGTATTTACGATTTAAAATTATGGATCTATAAGTAAACTTGTAAAACTGGACTGAAAACCTTAAAAACTATACATCTTAATGATTTGAAATTGAAACCCGAAGGTCCTAAAACTTTCTAACACAATAAACATATTATTGTATGAACTTAACAACGAAAACTTAAACCCAATGATCACTGAACGTTTTAAATTTACAAAATTATCGTGGAAAACAGTTACCAAAATAATTTATACAAGAAAAATATTTCATAATTTATTATAACAAGTCACTGAATGTTGAATTATTTTAACAATAGTTTTAGTATTATTAATAAAATTCCCCAAGTTTTAAAATCTCCATACACCTCAAATATTATAAATTTTTGGCTCTTCACATTTCAAATATAGAAAATATATTACGATGTATTATTAACATGACAATAATGTCATATAAATAAAAAAGACTTACTTTATATGATAGTTTTCCTTTCTTCAACTGTTCAAATTCAACTTTGTATTGTTCTAATTTTTTCTTGGAACTTTCAATCGATAAATTTTGTTTTTGCCAATCAACTGAATCAATATCTTCATTGAAATTTTCAATCTGAAGATTAACTTCTTTAGCTCTATTTTGCAGTTGTTCTATTAATTCTTTAATTTTTAGATATTCTTCTTTTGTATTTGTTTGTTTTTCTTTTATATTAGATACATCTTTTATAGCTGATTCTACTTGATTTAATATTTGCTTTACGTTTATAGGTTCTTCCAGATTTAATGTCATATCGGCATCATTTGGTTTCTATATATAGGTAATAAAACACATAATTATAAGCTTTTATAATTTTTTTAAACTTTTTCGAGAATATAAGTAATATAAGAATATAAGACTATTCAGGGAGGTGTAAATCTTGCAGCTCAATAGTGGAAAAAATGTGTAGAATTTTGGAATATAAGAGAAGTAAACAATTTTTTACGCCATGAGCATCCAAGTAGATTTGGTGCTTGGCAGTAATTTCTACAATATACCTTCTTAGATCTTAGATAGAAACATTTAATGGAAAGTTCAGAAATTACAGACATTTAAATTAACTGATATTGGAAAGCGATTTGCAAACGTTATAAAAATAAATGATGAGTAATGTTTATAAATATTACGAAATTAAAGTAAAAAATATAAAAGCAATAAAATAAAACTTGGCATCTGTTAATTTTCTAAATATATAAATTTAGCATTTCAGAAAATCGAATTTATATGAAAGTTACGAAAATAAACGTACGTAATAATAACGTATAAATAACGTTTTAATAATTTAAAAATTTTAGGATGTTGTTGACAGAATAATAAAAGAAAAGAGGAAAAATATAAAAACACTATTGATAGAACATATAATCATTATTATATTTAAGGCATATTAGAGTTGTATGAACTAAAACAAATAAAATAAAATCTATTAAGGTGTATATACATTAGTTATTAAACTGTCACAAAAAAAATTAATAACAACACGGAATAATTGAATAGTGCTATAAATACTTAGGCTGTAATAAATTAATAAAAAAAAATTTACCATTTCACTCAATAATTCAATAATTAGTGTAAAAAAATAGATAAATAAAATAAAATTCTAAAATAAAAAATTATAAAAACAACAGAAACTAGAATGTACTTACTTTTTGCTTAGTGTTGTGGTATATGATAATTTCCAATAACTCCCAAATATCCTCATAGAAAGAAACGTATAGAGATAACTTGTTTTTAGGATCAGATTTCAAAAGATTATTTCTCAAAAGATTAATATGATTAGCTGAATCAGACAAGTCACTCTTCAACACTGTTTTCTGAGATAACGGCATGTCTGTCATTTTAAACACGAATTTCTTAAAACCTTTTTCTTCAATCAACTTTTTCACAAGAAATTTATTCCCATCTAATTCACTCACACGTTCTGTTACAGTAGACTTAGGTTTATGACTGTTAAAAGTATCAATCGTTGTTAATCTACCGACATTAAAAGTAGGATCATCAACCCTGACGACAAACTCTTTATGATCCCTATTAGATGTAGAGGAAACATGATCCTCATTATTTGATGATGAATCTGCATCAAAATGTCCAGGGGAAATGTTTTTCCTATCATCAACACCTTTCGCTGAATGTACAATAAAACCTTTTAACTTTCCAAAAATAGATTGCGCTTTAGACGAATTACTGTTAGCAGGGGAAATAATGGAAACTTTTCCATCATATGTAAGGGGTTCACTGGTAACTTCATCATTCAAACCATCATTACCGTCAAAAATAATTAAGTTTTTTAGTATTTTCGCAATTACATCTGGATCAAATACCTCATCCTTAAATTCCTGCCCATTCTTTACGGATTTTCTAAAATATCTTTTTGATGATTTCATAAATTCGGGCTCGTCAAATATTTCCTCAACCTCAAACTCTATGTCATCTACAATGATAATACGTCTAAGTATCTTTCGGGAATTCGTTATAGTTAATACTCCAGGGATAATCATAGACCGTTGGAGTTCTGAATCATTGTCTTTCAATTGGGGATCATCGAGAACATCATGTTGAATATTGTTATCAATTGTATCTATTGATTTCGTAAAATGTTGTATTACAATGTTTTCTCTTTCTTTATCCAAGAACATGTTCAAATCAATTGTTGGGTTTTCCTTGACGTCGATATCTATGTTTACTGATCCTTTCGGTAATTTGCCTTTTTTGATTTTTAATTCTGGTACACTAGTATCGCTTTTTGATAATTTAATATCTTTAATATCAGATAAACCAGTTATTTCCGGTGTTTTAATTTCCAATGAAGGTATTTTACCCTCTTCCGATGGTTTTTTGACGCCTGATATTTGTGCGGATGGTAATTTTGAGTCAGGGATATCAACTTTGCCTTCGAATTTAGGTAAAGATGGTTTTTTGTTATCAACTTCTGGAATATCAATTGATGGTTTGTCCTTGACTTCGATATCTATGTATACTGATCCTTTCGGTAATTTGCCTTTTTTGATTTTTATTCCTGGTACACTAGTATCGATTTCGGATAATTTTGTATCTATAATACCAGATAGATCAGATGTTTCCGGTGTTTTAATTTCCAATGAAGGTAGTTTACCCTCTTCCGATGGATTTTTGACGCCAGGTATTTGTACAGATGGTAATTTTGAGTCAGGGATATCAACATTGCCTTCGAATTTAGGTGTTGATGGTTTTTTGATATCAACGCTTGGAATATCAATTGATGGTTTGCCTTTGACGTCGATATCTATGTTTATTGATCCTTTCGGTAATTTGCCTTTTTTAATTTTTATTCCTGGTACACTAGTA